>OU612039.1:7500-10000 GCA_914767945.1 Eilema depressum | reverse complement strand
GTTAGGTTAGGTTAGGTTAGGTTAGGTTAGGTTAGGCTAGGTTAGGTTAGGTTAGGTTAGGTTAGGTTAGGTTAGGTTAGGTTAGGTTAGGTTAGGTTAGGTTAGGTTAGGTTAGGTTAGGTTAGGTTAGGTTAGGTTAGGTTAGGTTAGGTTAGGTTAGGTTAGGTTAGGTTAGGTTAGGTTAGGTTAGGTTAGGTTAGGTTAGGTTAGGTTAGGTTAGGTTAGGTTAGGTTAGGTTAGGTTAGGTTAGGTTAGGTTAGGTTAGGTTAGGTTAGGTTAGGTTAGGTTAGGTTAGGTTAGGTTAGGTTAGGTTAGGTTAGGTTAGGTTAGGTTAGGTTAGGTTAGGTTAGGTTAGGTTAGGTTAGGTTAGGTTAGGTTAGGTTAGGTTAGGTTAGGTTAGGTTAGGTTAGGTTAGGTTAGGTTAGGTTAGGTTAGGTTAGGTTAGGTTAGGTTAGGTTAGGTTAGGTTAGGTTAGGTTAGGTTAGGTTAGGTTAGGTTAGGTTAGGTTAGGTTAGGTTAGGTTAGGTTAGGTTAGGTTAGGTTAGGTTAGGTTAGGTTAGGTTAGGTTAGGTTAGGTTAGGTTAGGTTAGGTTAGGTTAGGTTAGGTTAGGTTAGGTTAGGTTAGGTTAGGTAAGGTTAGGTTAGGTTAGGTTAGGTTAGGTTAGGTTAGGTTAGGTTAGGTTAGGTTAGGTTAGGTTAGGTTAGGTTAGGTTAGGTTAGGTTAGGTTAGGTTAGGTTAGGTTAGGTTAGGTTAGGTTAGGTTAGGTTAGGTTAGGTTAGGTTAGGTTAGGTTAGGTTAGGTTAGGTTAGGTTAGGTTAGGTTAGGTTAGGTTAGGTTAGGTTAGGTTAGGTTAGGTTAGGTTAGGTTAGGTTAGGTTAGGTTAGGTTAGGTTAGGTTAGGTTAGGTTAGGTTAGGTTAGGTTAGGTTAGGTTAGGTTAGGTTAGGTTAGGTTAGGTTAGGTTAGGTTAGGTTAGGTTAGGTTAGGTTAGGTTAGGTTAGGTTAGGTTAGGTTAGGTTAGGTTAGGTTAGGTTAGGTTAGGTTAGGTTAGGTTAGGTTAGGTTAGGTTAGGTTAGGTTAGGTTAGGTTAGGTTAGGTTAGGTTAGGTTAGGTTAGGTTAGGTTAGGTTAGGTTAGGTTAGGTTAGGTTAGGTTAGGTTAGGTTAGGTTAGGTTAGGTTAGGTTAGGTTAGGTTAGGTTAGGTTAGGTTAGGTTAGGTTAGGTTAGGTTAGGTTAGGTTAGGTTAGGTTAGGTTAGGTTAGGTTAGGTTAGGTTAGGTTAGGTTAGGTTAGGTTAGGTTAGGTTAGGTTAGGTTAGGTTAGGTTAGGTTAGGTTAGGTTAGGTTAGGTTAGGTTAGGTTAGGTTAGGTTAGGTTAGGTTAGGTTAGGTTAGGTTAGGTTAGGTTAGGTTAGGTTAGGTTAGGTTAGGTTAGGTTAGGTTAGGTTAGGTTAGGTTAGGTTAGGTTAGGTTAGGTTAGGTTAGGTAAGGTTAGGTTAGGTTAGGTTAGGTTAGGTTAGGTTAGGTTAGGTTAGGTTAGGTTAGGTTAGGTTAGGTTAGGTTAGGTTAGGTTAGGTTAGGTTAGGTTAGGTTAGGTTAGGTTAGGTTAGGTTAGGTTAGGTTAGGTTAGGTTAGGTTAGGTTAGGTTAGGTTAGGTTAGGTTAGGTTAGGTTAGGTTAGGTTAGGTTAGGTTAGGTTAGGTTAGGTTAGGTTAGGTTAGGTTAGGTTAGGTTAGGTTAGGTTAGGTTAGGTTAGGTTAGGTTAGGTTAGGTTAGGTTAGGTTAGGTTAGGTTAGGTTAGGTTAGGTTAGGTTAGGTTAGGTTAGGTTAGGTTAGGTTAGGTTAGGTTAGGTTAGGTTAGGTTAGGTTAGGTTAGGTTAGGTTAGGTTAGGTTAGGTTAGGTTAGGTTAGGTTAGGTTAGGTTAGGTTAGGTTAGGTTAGGTTAGGTTAGGTTAGGTTAGGTTAGGTTAGGTTAGGTTAGGTTAGGTTAGGTTAGGTTAGGTTAGGTTAGGTTAGGTTAGGTTAGGTTAGGTTAGGTTAGGTTAGGTTAGGTTAGGTTAGGTTAGGTTAGGTTAGGTTAGGTTAGGTTAGGTTAGGTTAGGTTAGGTTAGGTTAGGTTAGGTTAGGTTAGGTTAGGTTAGGTTAGGTTAGGTTAGGTTAGGTTAGGTTAGGTTAGGTTAGGTTAGGTTAGGTTAGGTTAGGTTAGGTTAGGTTAGGTTAGGTTAGGTTAGGTTAGGTTAGGTTAGGTTAGGTTAGGTTAGGTTAGGTTAGGTTAGGTTAGGTTAGGTTAGGTTAGGTTAGGTTAGGTTAGGTTAGGTTAGGTTAGGTTAGGTTAGGTTAGGTTAGGTTAGGTTAGGTTAGGTTAGGTTAGGTTAGGTTAGGTTAGGTTAGGTTAGGTTAGGTTAGGTTAGGTTAGGTTAGGTTAGGTTAGGTTAGGTTAGGTTAGGTTAGGTTAGGTTAGGTTAGGTTAGGTTAGGTTAGGTTAGGTTAGGTTAGGTTAGGTTAG
>OU612039.1:0-2500 GCA_914767945.1 Eilema depressum | reverse complement strand
GACATGTTTATACCTATCCCGCCCATGCTCAGACGTGGTGTGTCATATTTTAGCTTGCGTGTTATGACCATTGCGTTGGTTTTATGAGGTGCAAATTTTAATTTATTTGCATCTCCCCACCCCTGAACATAGGCGAGAGCGGCATTGGCGCGCCTTTCTATTTCAGTAGCTGTGTCACCATGAAAGACCAGGGTGACGTCATCCGCGAACGCCTGGACGTAATAACCCCCATCTTTAAGCCCTCGTAGCAGTGGATCCAGTAGGAGATTCCAGAGGATTGGCCCACCAATTGAGCCTTGGACGCAACCCTTTCTTGTGCTTTTGCTGTATTCCTTGCCGGCGTACCTCACCCTGACCTGTCTGTCTTCCAGGTAGCTATTTATGAGCCTTCTAAGGCCCTCCGGACAATTCTCCTCCACGAGTCGGACTTTAATCGCCGGCCACCAGGCGCTGTCGAAGGCGCCCTCTATATCCAAGGAGACCAGCACCACGATCTGCTTGTCATCAAGCTTTGATCTTATGTGCTGGACCAGGGTATACAGGGCGTCCTCACAGCTCCTTTGTGGCATGAACCCGTATTGGTGGGCGCTGATACTCGGGTGGAGATGGTGCCGCAGTCTTGCCATTATCATCTTCTCGAGTATCTTGCCCATGACTGGAAGTAGTCCGATGGGCCTATATGATTTGGGAAGACTGTAGCTTTCACGACCTGGTTTACGAAGCGCGACGACAGTTGCTTCTTTCCAGATGATCGGAAAGTGGTGAAGTGTTAGGCATTTATTTGCCATGGCAAGGAACAGCTGTGGTTCGTTTCTGATGGCGTGGCTGCAGATGTCAGCCGTGAGGCCGTCGGCCCCTGGTGCCTTCTTGGAGTTGAAGGATTTGGCCGCCATTTCAAGTTCCAGAAGAGTGAACGGCGGGTCCCGCTGCTCTGCGCAGGGCTCCCCGCCCACCCCCCTAGCCCTTTCCCTCAAGCGGGCCTGTTCTGCAGTATCCTCCTCCTCCAAGTCTTCCGGATAAAACACTTCCGCCAGAAGCCTCACGGACTGTTCCGCGGTCATGGCCACGCCATTCAGTTCCAGGAGTACGTCCTCCGCCCTCTTGGCAGTTCTACCAATCACCCTGTAAATCCCCTCCCACATCCCTTCCCTTTCCTGTTTGCAGCAGAACTGTTTCCAGCTGGCGATTTGGGCTTTTTTGGCCTCCGTCTCGTATTTTTCCTTGCTCTGCAAGTAATCGCTCAGCACTCTATCGCGACGGGCCGGAGCAGCTCCCTTAATCCTTCGCCTCTTGGTGGTGACCTCCTTTTTTAAAATAGCAAGTTCCTCGGACCACCACGGAATCCTTATCTTTTGGTCAGCATGTTTTTTGGGTATCGAAGTGGTGCAGGCTTTTGTGACCAGTGACGTATATTTAATTACAGTGTCCTCTAATTGACCCTTATCCCTGATGTTCACCACCTCTGTCACGGTTTGGCTGTTCTCAGTTTTCAGTTTAGTTAATTCGCTGTGAAAACGATCCCAGTTGGCTTTCTTGGTGTTGAAAAGCCTCGTTGTGCGCTTGATGTCAGTGCCTTCTGACCTTTGCAGCCTGATTCCAAAAGTGATTCCGTTGTGGTCCGAGCTTGTGAGGTTAACTTCCACCTTCCAATTTACCACCAAGTTCAGTGCGTTAGTGGAGCAGACGGTTACATCCACGTGGCTTTTAAAACGTCGGCCACCCCTAACGGTATCAAAAGTCGGGGTGTCACCTTCGTTTAGGATGTGGAGACCCAACTCATCAAACATCTCCATCAGTTCCTCCCCCTGCTCGTCCACCTCCGCACTACCCCACCATGTGTTCCAGGCATTTGCGTCCCCCCCCATGATTTTCATCCCTAATCCAGGTGTCTGAGCTACATGTTTTAGTTCCTGAATGTAAGGGCCTATAGGGCGGTCCGGCTCGAAGTAAAAGGATACCAGCGTGATCCTCCATGCCGTGGTAGATAATCCCACCACCACGATGTGGTCGGTGGTGAGCTGGGGGTATTGTGTTACGTCTAGGCTACCGTCAAATACAGCAATTGCCGCTTTGACGGTACCCTCCCCCGTGGCATTATTCTGGAAGATCCGGACGCCAGCGTAGTTCCTCATACTTCGAGCCGCACCGACGTAAGGTTCCTGGATTAGGGCGGCCGCTATCTTGCGCTTAGAAGCCTCCATGATGAGCTCCTCCGTTGCGAGCTTCTTTTTCATGAGGTTTGCCTGGAACACACGGTATGCCAAGGTCTCCGTATCCACCTTAGCAATATGCCACAGTAGACCTTGCTAACGTATCCCATCGCCTGCGGACAGGGCAATCTTCGCTAAATGCGTTGTGGTCGGTGCGAGCTATTTTTGCTTTGGTGCAGTTTTTGCACGTTGGCGTAACGCCCAGCGTCCATAGCTCGCACTTTGCCTTCAGATGAGTACCCCCACAATGGCTGCAGATGTCGCTCTCCTCCGTGCAGTACCTCCTGGTG
>OU612038.1:13507885-13522885 GCA_914767945.1 Eilema depressum | reverse complement strand
CTAACCTAACCTAACCTAACCTAACCTAACCTAACCTAACCTAACCTAACCTAACCTAACCTAACCTAACCTAACCTAACCTAACCTAACCTAACCTAACCTAACCTAACCTAACCTAACCTAACCTAACCTAACCTAACCTAACCTAACCTAACCTAACCTAACCTAGCCTAACCTAACCTAACCTAACCTAACCTAACCTAACCTAACCTAACCTAACCTAACCTAACCTAACCTAACCTAACCTAACCTAACCTAACCTAACCTAACCTAACCTAACCTAACCTAACCTAACCTAACCTAACCTAACCTAACCTAACCTAACCTAACCTAACCTAACCTAACCTAACCTAATCTAACCTAACCTAACCTAACCTAACCTAACCTAACCTAACCTAACCTAACCTAACCTAACCTAACCTAACCTAACCTAACCTAACCTAACCTAACCTAACCTAACCTAACCTAACCTAACCTAACCTAACCTAACCTAACCTAACCTAACCTAACCTAACCTAACCTAACCTAACCTAACCTAACCTAACCTAACCTAACCTAACCTAACCTAACCTAACCTAACCTAACCTAACCTAACCTAACCTAACCTAACCTAACCTAACCTAACCTAACCTAACCTAACCTAACCTAACCTAACCTAACCTAACCTAACCTAACCTAACCTAACCTAACCTAACCTAACCTAACCTAACCTAACCTAACCTAACCTAACCTAACCTAACCTAACCTAACCTAACCTAACCTAACCTAACCTAACCTAACCTAACCTAACCTAACCTAACCTAACCTAACCTAACCTAACCTAACCTAACCTAACCTAACCTAACCTAACCTAACCTAACCTAACCTAACCTAACCTAACCTAACCTAACCTAACCTAACCTAACCTAACCTAACCTAACCTAACCTAACCTAACCTAACCTAACCTAACCTAACCTAACCTAACCTAACCTAACCTAACCTAACCTAACCTAACCTAACCTAACCTAACCTAACCTAACCTAACCTAACCTAACCTAACCTAACCTAACCTAACCTAACCTAACCTAACCTAACCTAACCTAACCTAACCTAACCTAACCTAACCTAACCTAACCTAACCTAACCTAACCTAACCTAACCTAACCTAACCTAACCTAACCTAACCTAACCTAACCTAACCTAACCTAACCTAACCTAACCTAACCTAACCTAACCTAACCTAACCTAACCTAACCTAACCTAACCTAACCTAACCTAACCTAACCTAACCTAACCTAACCTAACCTAACCTAACCTAACCTAACCTAACCTAACCTAACCTAACCTAACCTAACCTAACCTAACCTAACCTATCCTAACCTAACCTAACCTAACCTAACCTAACCTAACCTAACCTAACCTAACCTAACCTAACCTAACCTAACCTAACCTAACCTAACCTAACCTAACCTAACCTAACCTAACCTAACCTAACCTAACCTAACCTAACCTAACCTAACCTAACCTAACCTAACCTAACCTAACCTAACCTAACCTAACCTAACCTAACCTAACCTAACCTAACCTAACCTAACCTAACCTAACCTAACCTAACCTAACCTAACCTAACCTAACCTAACCTAACCTAACCTAACCTAACCTAACCTAACCTAACCTAACCTAACCTAACCTAACCTAACCTAACCTAACCTAACCTAACCTAACCTAACCTAACCTAACCTAACCTAACCTAACCTAACCTAACCTAACCTAACCTAACCTAACCTAACCTAACCTAACCTAACCTAACCTAACCTAACCTAACCTAACCTAACCTAACCTAACCTAACCTAACCTAACCTAACCTAACCTAACCTAACCTAACCTAACCTAACCTAACCTAACCTAACCTAACCTAACCTAACCTAACCTAACCTAACCTAACCTAACCTAACCTAACCTAACCTAACCTAACCTAACCTAACCTAACCTAACCTAACCTAACCTAACCTAACCTAACCTAACCTAACCTAACCTAACCTAACCTAACCTAACCTAACCTAACCTAACCTAACCTAACCTAACCTAACCTAACCTAACCTAACCTAACCTAACCTAACCTAACCTAACCTAACCTAACCTAACCTAACCTAACCTAACCTAACCTAACCTAACCTAACCTAACCTAACCTAACCTAACCTAACCTAACCTAACCTAACCTAACCTAACCTAACCTAACCTAACCTAACCTAACCTAACCTAACCTAACCTAACCTAACCTAACCTAACCTAACCTAACCTAACCTAACCTAACCTAACCTAACCTAACCTAACCTAACCTAACCTAACCTAACCTAACCTAACCTAACCTAACCTAACCTAACCTAACCTAACCTAACCTAACCTAACCTAACCTAACCTAACCTAACCTAACCTAACCTAACCTAACCTAACCTAACCTAACCTAACCTAACCTAACCTAACCTAACCTAACCTAACCTAACCTAACCTAACCTAACCTAACCTAACCTAACCTAACCTAACCTAACCTAACCTAACCTAACCTAACCTAACCTAACCTAACCTAACCTAACCTAACCTAACCTAACCTAACCTAACCTAACCTAACCTAACCTAACCTAACCTAACCTAACCTAACCTAACCTAACCTAACCTAACCTAACCTAACCTAACCTAACCTAACCTAACCTAACCTAACCTAACCTAACCTAACCTAACCTAACCTAACCTAACCTAACCTAACCTAACCTAACCTAACCTAACCTAACCTAACCTAACCTAACCTAACCTAACCTAACCTAACCTAACCTAACCTAACCTAACCTAACCTAACCTAACCTAACCTAACCTAACCTAACCTAACCTAACCTAACCTAACCTAACCTAACCTAACCTAACCTAACCTAACCTAACCTAACCTAACCTAACCTAACCTAACCTAACCTAACCTAACCTAACCTAACCTAACCTAACCTAACCTAACCTAACCTAACCTAACCTAACCTAACCTAACCTAACCTAACCTAACCTAACCTAACCTAACCTAACCTAACCTAACCTAACCTAACCTAACCTAACCTAACCTAACCTAACCTAACCTAACCTAACCTAACCTAACCTAACCTAACCTAACCTAACCTAACCTAACCTAACCTAACCTAACCTAACCTAACCTAACCTAACCTAACCTAACCTAACCTAACCTAACCTAACCTAACCTAACCTAACCTAACCTAACCTAACCTAACCTAACCTAACCTAACCTAACCTAACCTAACCTAACCTAACCTAACCTAACCTAACCTAACCTAACCTAACCTAACCTAACCTAACCTAACCTAACCTAGCCTAACCTAACCTAACCTAACCTAACCTAACCTAACCTAACCTAACCTAACCTAACCTAACCTAACCTAACCTAACCTAACCTAACCTAACCTAACCTAACCTAACCTAACCTAACCTAACCTAACCTAACCTAACCTAACCTAACCTAACCTAACCTAACCTAACCTAACCTAACCTAACCTAACCTAACCTAACCTAACCTAACCTAACCTAACCTAACCTAACCTAACCTAACCTAACCTAACCTAACCTAACCTAACCTAACCTAACCTAACCTAACCTAACCTAACCTAACCTAACCTAACCTAACCTAACCTAACCTAACCTAACCTAACCTAACCTAACCTAACCTAACCTAACCTAACCTAACCTAACCTAACCTAACCTAACCTAACCTAACCTAACCTAACCTAACCTAACCTAACCTAACCTAACCTAACCTAACCTAACCTAACCTAACCTAACCTAACCTAACCTAACCTAACCTAACCTAACCTAACCTAACCTAACCTAACCTAACCTAACCTAACCTAACCTAACCTAACCTAACCTAACCTAACCTAACCTAACCTAACCTAACCTAACCTAACCTAACCTAACCTAACCTAACCTAACCTAACCTAACCTAACCTAACCTAACCTAACCTAACCTAACCTAACCTAACCTAACCTAACCTAACCTAACCTAACCTAACCTAACCTAACCTAACCTAACCTAACCTAACCTAACCTAACCTAACCTAACCTAACCTAACCTAACCTAACCTAACCTAACCTAACCTAACCTAACCTAACCTAACCTAACCTAACCTAACCTAACCTAACCTAACCTAACCTAACCTAACCTAACCTAACCTAACCTAACCTAACCTAACCTAACCTAACCTAACCTAACCTAACCTAACCTAACCTAACCTAACCTAACCTAACCTAACCTAACCTAACCTAACCTAACCTAACCTAACCTAACCTAACCTAACCTAACCTAACCTAACCTAACCTAACCTAACCTAACCTAACCTAACCTAACCTAACCTAACCTAACCTAACCTAACCTAACCTAACCTAACCTAACCTAACCTAACCTAACCTAACCTAACCTAACCTAACCTAACCTAACCTAACCTAACCTAACCTAACCTAACCTAACCTAACCTAACCTAACCTAACCTAACCTAACCTAACCTAACCTAACCTAACCTAACCTAACCTAACCTAACCTAACCTAACCTAACCTAACCTAACCTAACCTAACCTAACCTAACCTAACCTAACCTAACCTAACCTAACCTAACCTAACCTAACCTAACCTAACCTAACCTAACCTAACCTAACCTAACCTAACCTAACCTAACCTAACCTAACCTAACCTAACCTAACCTAACCTAACCTAACCTAACCTAACCTAACCTAACCTAACCTAACCTAACCTAACCTAGCCTAACCTAACCTAACCTAACCTAACCTAACCTAACCTAACCTAACCTAACCTAACCTAACCTAACCTAACCTAACCTAACCTAACCTAACCTAACCTAACCTAACCTAACCTAACCTAACCTAACCTAACCTAACCTAACCTAACCTAACCTAACCTAACCTAACCTAACCTAACCTAACCTAACCTAACCTAACCTAACCTAACCTAACCTAACCTAACCTAACCTAACCTAACCTAACCTAACCTAACCTAACCTAACCTAACCTAACCTAACCTAACCTAACCTAACCTAACCTAACCTAACCTAACCTAACCTAACCTAACCTAACCTAACCTAACCTAACCTAACCTAACCTAACCTAACCTAACCTAACCTAACCTAACCTAACCTAACCTAACCTAACCTAACCTAACCTAACCTAACCTAACCTAACCTAACCTAACCTAACGTAACCTAACCTAACCTAACCTAACCTAACCTAACCTAACCTAACCTAACCTAACCTAACCTAACCTAACCTAACCTAACCTAACCTAACCTAACCTAACCTAACCTAACCTAACCTAACCTAACCTAACCTAACCTAACCTAACCTAACCTAACCTAACCTAACCTAACCTAACCTAACCTAACCTAACCTAACCTAACCTAACCTAACCTAACCTAACCTAACCTAACCTAACCTAACCTAACCTAACCTAACCTAACCTAACCTAACCTAACCTAACCTAACCTAACCTAACCTAACCTAACCTAACCTAACCTAACCTAACCTAACCTAACCTAACCTAACCTAACCTAACCTAACCTAACCTAACCTAACCTAACCTAACCTAACCTAACCTAACCTAACCTAACCTAACCTAACCTAACCTAACCTAACCTAACCTAACCTAACCTAACCTAACCTAACCTAACCTAACCTAACCTAACCTAACCTAACCTAACCTAACCTAACCTAACCTAACCTAACCTAACCTAACCTAACCTAACCTAACCTAACCTAACCTAACCTAACCTAACCTAACCTAACCTAACCTAACCTAACCTAACCTAACCTAACCTAACCTAACCTAACCTAACCTAACCTAACCTAACCTAACCTAACCTAACCTAACCTAACCTAACCTAACCTAACCTAACCTAACCTAACCTAACCTAACCTAACCTAACCTAACCTAACCTAACCTAACCTAACCTAACCTAACCTAACCTAACCTAACCTAACCTAACCTAACCTAACCTAACCTAACCTAACCTAACCTAACCTAACCTAACCTAACCTAACCTAACCTAACCTAACCTAACCTAACCTAACCTAACCTAACCTAACCTAACCTAACCTAACCTAACCTAACCTAACCTAACCTAACCTAACCTAACCTAACCTAACCTAACCTAACCTAACCTAACCTAACCTAACCTAACCTAACCTAACCTAACCTAACCTAACCTGACCTAACCTAACCTAACCTAACCTAACCTAACCTAACCTAACCTAACCTAACCTAACCTAACCTAACCTAACCTAACCTAACCTAACCTAACCTAACCTAACCTAACCTAACCTAACCTAACCTAACCTAACCTAACCTAACCTAACCTAACCTAACCTAACCTAACCTAACCTAACCTAACCTAACCTAACCTAACCTAACCTAACCTAACCTAACCTAACCTAACCTAACCTAACCTAACCTAACCTAACCTAACCTAACCTAACCTAACCTAACCTAACCTAACCTAACCTAACCTAACCTAACCTAACCTAACCTAACCTAACCTAACCTAACCTAACCTAACCTAACCTAACCTAACCTAACCTAACCTAACCTAACCTAACCTAACCTAACCTAACCTAACCTAACCTAACCTAACCTAACCTAACCTAACCTAACCTAACCTAACCTAACCTAACCTAACCTAACCTAACCTAACCCAGTCGTCCACCACCTCCCGTGACGATCGGATCGTTTTTCACTTTGCTCCGCTTTTGAAAAATCTTTTTGGTGGGTTTTTCTTACCGTACCGCAGCGTGTGATATATCAAAAGTTGCGTCTCGGCGGCGCCCATCCGCCTGCACATCGTGTTTTAGCCGCGCGACATCACAGCACCTGTAAAGAGCCGAAAAAGTGAGTTTTTAGTGAATGGTGAAATTTCAAAGTGCTGTAAACTCGTGGAAAGTGCCTGGATTTTCGTGATTCAAAAAACGTCTGGGGGTATTGGGTGCCCCCACCCGCCGGCACCTCCAAAAACAGCCGGACGCAACGCGTCTAGCCACACGAAGCAAAAAAACAAGGTGCCACGCCCATCCAGGTACCAGATCCCGTGGTCGGAGGAAGCTCAGAATTTGCAGGCAGGAAGACCCCTCTACGTGCTACATTTTTCCGGAAAAATTTGAATTTTTCATCAGGTAGAAAAATTTTTATAAGCTATAGAAAATTCGAACTTTGACCCCAAATAGCAGCGGAACCAGAAGTGTTATCAAAATTATTCAACTGCTATCTTTTGCGCGCTCATTAGTTGACCAGGACTGGAAGTTTTTAGATTTTTTGGATAAATATTCGGACTGCTGTAATTAAAATTCAAAATTTTTAAATTTTTGCTTGCAATTTTTGGGATTTTTCATATTTTTATAAACTTGTGTATGTACCAGATAGGCCTTTATTTTAGCCTATTTATGCCGTTTTTTGTTTATTTTTAGGTCCATCCAGCGCGGAAATATAGATTTTTTAGTGTTTTTTCTAAATTAATTAAAAACGGGTAGAAAATCGTTGTTTTTAACAGTGGGGACGGGTTTAGACAAACATTCTACACTTGTCTAAGCCCAAACTCGCCCCCTCTAACGTTGGAAATAACGATTTTCGTAATTTCCAACTTTTTGGTCCTATTAGGTCGAAATTTTGAAACGCGAATATTTCCGGACTGGATTGACCTACGACCTTGCGATTTTCGATCTCGTATGGTATTTATTGTATTTTATAACCTCCATACATTTTTAAGCCGATCGGAGGGTTTTTATTATTTTCGCTTTAAACCCCCCCCAGGAGATAGAGCACATCAAGGACCCCCCAGATATCGATTTTGGGAGCTCTAGGACAGACCGTTCCGGAGATACGGTCGGTCAAAGTTTGACCTCGGCTGCGCGGCGGCCATCTTGGAATTCTTTGCACGGCCGTAGCTCCGCCGCGGAAGGTCGTAGAAGCTCCGGACTTCGACTGGGGGCTTCAGGGGGAAACCGGCTTTCCCACCTTCCACCTTTTTGGGGGAAAGGGGGCAAAATTTTACCAAAAATTTTTTGGCCAATTTTATAGCCGGAAGTGGTGGGGAGGGCGAAGCCATCCAGCAGGGAATTTTTTGCGGCTCGCTGGGACGCCTGGGACCCGAGATACATCGGTCCAAAGTTCAGTAAAGCCGCCATCTTGGAAAATTACAAACCGGTGTATCTTGGCAACGGGTGGTCGTAGCGGATTGCGGTTTCCGCTGGGGGGCTTGGCGTTCCGCTCCGCTTCGGACTAGTGGAGTGGGGATTTGACCCCACCAAATTGGGGGGTCAAATTTTGGGGGTCACCCAACTGGCCTGGCAGGTACGTCAGGGGGTAGGTCTCGTCGAGACCTTTCAGGGGAACCCGATCTCGACGAGTTTGGACTTCTGGTTCGCGAGCAAACCCGGTTCCAAGATTTGGTCCTAGATTGGGACCAAAATTTTGGAAGCCGATTGTCTCCGAACCCGTGGGCCTAGGACCCTCGAGTTTGGGTTCGTTTTGAGGGGCTCGGGGAGCTCTATCAGCTCGTCCTGGTAGAGTGACTCTACATAGAGCCGGGAAAGAGTTCGCCTGTAGAGCCGTAAAAAACGGTGCCAAAAGGCTTAAATTTCTGCAGGCACTGCGTCTCCTGGGCCGGGACCCTGTGGTAGGGCGACATAGGTTAGTTTTTTGTTAAATTTAGACAATAAGACACTTATTAGTTAGAGCTGTATAATAGCAATCGCCTTAGCGAATTGTATATATTTAGTTTAATTAGTCTGTAAGTAGTATAAGTTAATCTAACTGGTGCCCTATTGGCCATTAATAGACGAGTAGCAGGGCTACTGAGGACAGGTAGAAAGACTCTACCTAAAAATTTTCTTGACACTTGACTAGGGCCCCTATTGGCCACAAGCAAGACAGGGTAGCCGGGCTATCGCAAAACGTGTAGAGCAGTCCTACAGAAATCACTTATATTTACTTGTTTTATTTCATTGTTTATTGTTCGTTTCTATTGTGTATCTGTCCTTTATCATATCTATTTTATCTTGACACGCAGAACGGTCAGAGCTGCGTATACACTACACGAAACTACACACGCACACACACAACAATCACTCACCTCACACACACGAATACACACAACACTACACCACTTGCACATAACACATCACATAAAAAACTTTACAGGACACACAACTACATACAAACGACACACCTGGGGTACCTTTACATACCACCAGACTTTTTATTAAATAAGCCATAACGCGTGACAATATGGCCACACCTAGGACTCCGGTCGCGAAGACGGTGGAAAATGAAGGGATAGGAGAGGAGAATTTATCCAAGACGGTGGTGAAGCAGTCCGCATTTAGGCGAAGCCTGGAGACATTCCAGGAAGGCGAGGCAGCTAAGAAGCCCGCACCTCGGAAGGCGACGGTGACTGGGGCCGTTAGGACGGCTTCTGGCTCGTTGCTGGGGGGGCCCACTGCGGCAAGGACCGGCCGAACAACGCCCGGGTCAGGGTCTTCGCCCGGATCCGAGCCCAGAGGGACTGCGCCTGGGCCCGGGGGGGTTGGGCCTGGGGCTGGAGCTAGCGCGGCTTCACCGGGGTCGAGGACCGGTGGAGCGTTGCCCGCGGGGAAGTCAGCCGAAAAAGCGCCGAGGTCGCCTGTTTCGGGACGGAGCGGGTCTGCTGGGGTTGTTGCCGGACTGAACCTTAGCTCTGAGGATGTAAGTACTAAGGTGTACACGAGTAAGCTCGAAGAGGCAAAGGCATACATGCAAAGTGGCATGAAGTTTTTGGGTGAATCGCGCAACCTGAGGGGCGACATTAAAACCGGGGTCATGCAAGCACTTAAAAGACTGTTCGCGCTGGTGAAACAACTTGAGGCGAAATCCGAAACCATCAGGGAGAAGCCCACAGACGAACAGCCCAAACTTCAAAACAACGAGTATGCCACACTCGCATCAAAAATTGAGGAGCATACAAAGCTACTCAACCAAAATGCAGAGGCTTTGAAGGCAGTGCAGATAGCACTGCAGGAAAATACCACAGCGCTCGCAAACCCCACCTATGCGTCCATGGCCGCAAAACCTCCACCATCACGAAGTCCCGATAGACCCGCTCTGCACTCCATCATAGTCTCGTCGGACAAGGAGGACGAGTCAGGAGATGAGGTCTTGGAGAGGGTACGAAAGGCGGTGGACGCAAAGGAGGGGTGGGTAAAGGTGGAGAGGGTCCGACGGGCTAAGGACCGAAAGGTTATCCTCGGGTGTCCGACGTCTGCGGATAGGGATAGGGCACGTGAAAGACTTGAGTCCGGTCGCCTCATTGTCGAGGACATCAAAAATAAGGACCCTATGGTGATGCTGAAAGATGTGCTGAGTGTCAACTCGGACGAGGAGGTACTCGGCGCACTCCGCAAGCAGAACCGGGACGTTTTTGGTGGCCTCGGGAAGGAGGATGACCGGATTCAGGTCAAATACAAGAAAAAGACCAGAAACCCCCACACTCACCACCTAGTCCTGGCCGTATCTCCGACCATCTGGAGAAGGGTAACGGGACTGGGTGCGCTACATGTGGACCTGCAACGGGTCCGGGTGGTGGACCAGTCGCCTCTGGTGCAGTGTTCGCGATGCCTGGCGTATGGCCACACCAGGAGGTACTGCACGGATGAGAGCGATACTTGCAGCCACTGTGGGGGGAACCACCTAAAGGCAAAGTGCGAGCTATGGACGTTGGGCGTTACGCCGACGTGCAAAAATTGCACCAAAG
The DNA here is from genome assembly GCA_914767945.1 of Eilema depressum. Classification (NCBI taxonomy): domain Eukaryota; kingdom Metazoa; phylum Arthropoda; class Insecta; order Lepidoptera; family Erebidae; genus Eilema; species Eilema depressum. The sequence continues at coordinate 13,512,069 of OU612038.1, read as the reverse complement.
CAAAAATGGCTCGCACCGATCACAACGCATTTAGCGATGACTGCCCTGTCCGCAGGCGATGGGACTCATTGGCAAGATCCACTGTAGCATATTGCTAAGGTGGAGACGGGGACCTTGGCATACCGTGTGTTCCAGGCAAACCTCATGAAAAAGAAGCTCGCAACGGAGGAGCTCATCATGGAGGCTTCTAAGCGCAAGATAGCGGCCGCCCTAATCCAGGAACCTTACGTCGGTGCGGCTCGAAGTATGAGGAACTACGCTGGCGTCCGGATCTTCCAGAATAATGCCACGGGGGAGGGTACCGTCAAAGCGGCAATTGCTGTATTTGACGGTAGCCTAGACGTAACACAATACCCCCAGCTCACCACCGACCACATCGTGGTGGTGGGATTATCTACCACGGCATGGAGGATCACGCTGGTATCCTTTTACTTCGAGCCGGACCGCCCTATAGGCCCTTACATTGAGGAACTAAAACATGTAGCTCAGACACCTGGATTAGGGATGAAAATCATGGGGGGGGACGCAAATGCCTGGAACACATGGTGGGGTAGTGCGGAGGTGGACGAGCAGGGGGAGGAACTGATGGAGATGTTTGATGAGTTGGGTCTCCACATCCTAAACGAAGGTGACACCCCGACTTTTGATACCGTTAGGGGTGGCCAACGTTTTAAAAGCCACGTGGATGTAACCGTCTGCTCCACTAACGCACTGAACTTGGTGGTAAATTGGAAGGTGGAAGTTAACCTCACAAGCTCGGACCACAACGGAATCACTTTTGGAATCAGGCTGCAAAGGTCAGAAGGCACTGACATCAAGCGCACAACGAGGCTTTTCAACACCAAGAAAGCCAACTGGGATCGTTTTCACAGCGAATTAACTAAATTGAAAACTGAGAACAGCCAAACTGTGACAGAGGTGGTGAACATCAGGGATAAGGGTCAATTAGAGGACACTGTAATTAAATATACGTCACTGGTCACAAAAGCCTGCACCACTTCGATACCCAAAAAACATGCTGACCAAAAGATAAGGATTCCGTGGTGGTCCGAGGAACTTGCTATTTTAAAAAAGGAGGTCACCACCAAGAGGCGAAGGATTAAGGGAGCTGCTCCGGCCCGTCGCGATAGAGTGCTGAGCGATTACTTGCAGAGCAAGGAAAAATACGAGACGGAGGCCAAAAAAGCCCAAATCGCCAGCTGGAAACAGTTCTGCTGCAAACAGGAAAGGGAAGGGATGTGGGAGGGGATTTACAGGGTGATTGGTAGAACTGCCAAGAGGGCGGAGGACGTACTCCTGGAACTGAATGGCGTGGCCATGACCGCGGAACAGTCCGTGAGGCTTCTGGCGGACGTGTTTTATCCGGAAGACTTGGAGGAGGAGGATACTGCAGAACAGGCCCGCTTGAGGGAAAGGGCGAGGGGGGTGAGCGGGGAGCCCTGCGCAGAGCAGCGGGACCCGCCGTTCACTCTTCTGGAACTTGAAATGGCGGCCAAATCCTTCAACTCCAAGAAGGCACCAGGGGCCGACGGCCTCACGGCTTCAACTCCAAGAAGGCACCAGGGGCCGACGGCCTCACGGCTGACATCTGCAGCCACGCCATCAGAAACGAACCACAGCTGTTCCTTGCCATGGCAAATAAATGCCTAACACTTCACCACTTTCCGATCATCTGGAAAGAAGCAACTGTCGTCGCGCTTCGTAAACCAGGTCGTGAAAGCTACAGTCTTCCCAAATCATATAGGCCCATCGGACTACTTCCAGTCATGGGCAAGATACTCGAGAAGATGATAATGGCAAGACTGCGGCACCATCTCCACCCGAGTATCAGCGCCCACCAATACGGGTTCATGCCACAAAGGAGCTGTGAGGACGCCCTGTATACCCTGGTCCAGCACATAAGATCAAAGCTTGATGACAAGCAGATCGTGGTGCTGGTCTCCCTGGATATAGAGGGCGCCTTCGACAGCGCCTGGTGGCCGGCGATTAAAGTCCGACTCGTGGAGGAGAATTGTCCGGAGGGCCTTAGAAGGCTCATAAATAGCTACCTGGAAGACAGACAGGTCAGGGTGAGGTACGCCGGCAAGGAATACAGCAAAAGCACAAGAAAGGGTTGCGTCCAAGGCTCAATTGGTGGGCCAATCCTCTGGAATCTCCTACTGGATCCACTGCTGCGAGGGCTTAAGGATGGGGGTTATTACGTCCAGGCGTTCGCGGATGACGTCACCCTGGTCTTTCATGGTGACACAGCAACTGAAATAGAAAGGCGCGCCAATGCCGCTCTCGCCTATGTTCAGGGGTGGGGAGATGCAAATAAATTAAAATTTGCACCTCATAAAACCAACGCAATGGTCATAACACGTAAGCTAAAATATGCTCGCCTATGTTCAGGGGTGGGGAGATGCAAATAAATTAAAATTTGCACCTCATAAAACCAACGCAATGGTCATAACACGTAAGCTAAAATATGACACACCACGTCTGAGCATGGGCGGGATAGGCATAAACATGTCAAGGGAGGTTAAAATTCTCGGGTTAACTATCGATGACAAGCTAACCTTCAACAAGCACGTCGACAACACCTGCAAAAAAGTCACCGGCATTTACAAGCAGCTGATCAGGGCGGCTAGGGCTAGCTGGGGTTTACACCCGGAGGTGATCCACACAATCTACACTGCCACAGTCGAACCAATAGTGTTGTATGCGGCCAGCGCGTGGGCTCCGGCGGTTGGGAAATTGGGGGTCCAGAAGAGGCTAAACTTCATTCAGCGAGGATTTGCACAGAAAATCTGTAAAGCATATCGCACGGTCTCCCTCCACTCGGCAATGCTCCTGGCGGGGATACTCCCTCTTGACCTTCGCGTCCGCGAAGCAGCCTTACTGTACAGAGTCAGGAGGGGGGATCCCATCCCGGATCTGGGGGGGAGGGGGATCGAGCGAATGGCATCGGCCATGGAGAACCCACATCCTGCGGAACATATGCGCCTGGAGTTCCTAAGCCTGGAGACCAACGAGCAAGTGGAAGGTACTCTTGGCACCACTATGCAAATTTATACGGACGGCAGCAAGATTGAGGGCAGGGTGGGAGCCGCGCTGTCCATGTGGAGAGGCGGAACAGAAACCCGGGCCCTCAAGCTTGCCTTGCCGTCCTATTGTACCGTCTACCAGGCGGAACTCTTGGCGATATGCGAAGCAACAAGGGTGATCCTGAAACATGAGCCGGCCTCTTTTGGCATCTACAGTGACTCAACCGCAGCTCTCCAGACGGTCGCAAATCCCGGTTGTCTCCATCCCCTGGCAGTGCAAGCGCGGAAAAACATAAGAGCATCCTTTCACCAGAACAAAATGGTTAATTTGTTCTGGATTAAAGCCCATGCGGGGATGGAGGGAAACGAGAGGGCCGACCAACTGGCAAAAGAGGCAGCGTTGGGGCTGAGGCGAGCGCCCGATTACGACCTTTGTCCGGTCTCATTCGTGAAGCGGAAAATCCGAAAGGATACGCTTGGCGAGTGGAACCGGAGGTACGTGTCGGGCGAAACCGCCTCAGTCACAAGGCTCTTCTTCCCAAGTGCGTTGGACGCATATATCACTATTAGGAAATTCGAACCCACCAAATTCACAACGCAGCTTCTGACGGGGCACGGTGGGTTCTCTGCGTACTTGGCGAGGTTCAAGTGCAAGGAGGATCCATCGTGTGCCTGCGAACCGGATCAGCCTGAAAACATCCCTCACTTGATAACCGAATGCCCAATATATGCATTACAAAGAATGAACCTGGAGCAAAGCTTAGAAACACCAATTCAGCTCGTAAATCTAAGTCAAATCATAAGCTGTAAGAAAAGTAGAACAGAGTTTTTAGATTTCTGTACTAATATTGTCAGATCGGTAAACAATAGAAACAGGATAGATTAATATATTAATATAAGGATAACCTAAGGTTATCTAATATATGTAATAGCATGTATAGCATTAATGTTAGTTGTAAGAGCAGGCAGAAATTAAATGTCATATAAAATTTAAGTTAAGCAAAAGACGAAGCATTGTAATTAGAATAGATCAAGTTTGTAATTAATGTAAGAAAGAACATGTAAGAAAAAAGAAATAAATAGACCATTGAACCCTATCCCTATACCCAATGAAAAAGAGGAAATAAAGAGAAAGAAAAATGTGTTAAAAATTTATTA
>OU612038.1:13492885-13505385 GCA_914767945.1 Eilema depressum | reverse complement strand
CCTAACCTAACCTAACCTAACCTAACCTAACCTAACCTAACCTAACCTAACCTAACCTAACCTAACCTAACCTAACCTAACCTAACCTAACCTAACCTAACCTAACCTAACACACCTAACCTACCACCTAACCTAACCCTAACCTAACCAAACCTACCACTACCCTAACCAAACCTAACCTAACCTAAACCTACAACCCAAACCTAACCACCTCCCAACCAAACCTAACCTAACCTAACCTACCCTACCCTAACCTAACCTAACCTCACCTACCTAACCTAACCTAACCTACCCTACCCTAACCTAACCTAACCTAACCTAACCTAACCTAACCTAACCTAACCTAACCTAACCTAACCTAACCTAACCTAACCTAACCTAACCTAACCTAACCTAACCTAACCTAACCTAACCTAACCTAACCTAACCTAACCTAACCTAACCTAACCTAACCTAACCTAACCTAACCTAACCTAACCTAACCTAACCTAACCTAACCTAACCTAACCTAACCTAACCTAACCTAACCTAACCTAACCTAACCTAACCTAACCTAACCTAACCTAACCTAACCTAACCTAACCTAACCTAACCTAACCTAACCTAACCTAACCTAACCTAACCTAACCTAACCTAACCTAACCTAACCTAACCTAACCTAACCTAACCTAACCTAACCTAACCTAACCTAACCTAACCTAACCTAACCTAACCTAACCTAACCTAACCTAACCTAACCTAACCTAACCTAACCTAACCTAACCTAACCTAACCTAACCTAACCTAACCTAACCTAACCTAACCTAACCTAACCTAACCTAACCTAACCTAACCTAACCTAACCTAACCTAACCTAACCTAACCTAACCTAACCTAACCTAACCTAACCTAACCTAACCTAACCTAACCTAACCTAACCTAACCTAACCTAACCTAACCTAACCTAACCTAACCTAACCTAACCTAACCTAACCTAACCTAACCTAACCTAACCTAACCTAACCTAACCTAACCTAACCTAACCTAACCTAACCTAACCTAACCTAACCTAACCTAACCTAACCTAACCTAACCTAACCTAACCTAACCTAACCTAACCTAACCTAACCTAACCTAACCTAACCTAACCTAACCTAACCTAACCTAACCTAACCTAACCTAACCTAACCTAACCTAACCTAACCTAACCTAACCTAACCTAACCTAACCTAACCTAACCTAACCTAACCTAACCTAACCTAACCTAACCTAACCTAACCTATCCTAACCTAACCTAACCTAACCTAACCTAACCTAACCTAACCTAACCTAACCTAACCTAACCTAACCTAACCTAACCTAACCTAACCTAACCTAACCTAACCTAACCTAACCTAACCTAACCTAACCTAACCTAACCTAACCTAACCTAACCTAACCTAACCTAACCTAACCTAACCTAACCTAACCTAACCTAACCTAACATAACCTAACCTAACCTAACCTAACCTAACCTAACCTAACCTAACCTAACCTAACCTAACCTAACCTAACCTAACCTAACCTAACCTAACCTAACCTAACCTAACCTAACCTAACCTAACCTAACCTAACCTAACCTAACCTAACCTAACCTAACCTAACCTAACCTAACCTAACCTAACCTAACCTAACCTAACCTAACCTAACCTAACCTAACCTAACCTAACCTAACCTAACCTAACCTAACCTAACCTAACCTAACCTAACCTAACCTAACCTAACCTAACCTAACCTAACCTAACCTAACCTAACCTAACCTAACCTAACCTAACCTAACCTAACCTAACCTAACCTAACCTAACCTAACCTAACCTAACCTAACCTAACCTAACCTAACCTAACCTAACCTAACCTAACCTAACCTAACCTAACCTAACCTAACCTAACCTAACCTAACCTAACCTAACCTAACCTAACCTAACCTAACCTAACCTAACCTAACCTAACCTAACGTAACCTAACCTAACCTAACCTAACCTAACCTAACCTAACCTAACCTAACCTAACCTAACCTAACCTAACCTAACCTAACCTAACCTAACCTAACCTAACCTAACCTAACCTAACCTAACCTAACCTAACCTAACCTAACCTAACCTAACCTAACCTAACCTAACCTAACCTAACCTAACCTAACCTAACCTAACCTAACCTAACCTAACCTAACCTAACCTAACCTAACCTAACCTAACCTAACCTAACCTAACCTAACCTAACCTAACCTAACCTAACCTAACCTAACCTAACCTAACCTAACCTAACCTAACCTAACCTAACCTAACCTAACCTAACCTAACCTAACCTAACCTAACCTAACCTAACCTAACCTAACCTAACCTAACCTAACCTAACCTAACCTAACCTAACCTAACCTAACCTAACCTAACCTAACCTAACCTAACCTAACCTAACCTAACCTAACCTAACCTAACCTAACCTAACCTAACCTAACCTAACCTAACCTAACCTAACCTAACCTAACCTAACCTAACCTAACCTAACCTAACCTAACCTAACCTAACCTAACCTAACCTAACCTAACCTAACCTAACCTAACCTAACCTAACCTAACCTAACCTAACCTAACCTAACCTAACCTAACCTAACCTAACCTAACCTAACCTAGCCTAACCTAACCTAACCTAACCTAACCTAACCTAACCTAACCTAACCTAACCTAACCTAACCTAACCTAACCTAACCTAACCTAACCTAACCTAACCTAACCTAACCTAACCTAACCTAACCTAACCTAACCTAACCTAACCTAACCTAACCTAACCTAACCTAACCTAACCTAACCTAACCTAACCTAACCTAACCTAACCTAACCTATCCTAACCTAACCTAACCTAACCTAACCTAACCTAACCTAACCTAACCTAACCTAACCTAACCTAACCTAACCTAACCTAACCTAACCTAACCTAACCTAACCTAACCTAACCTAACCTAACCTAACCTAACCTAACCTAACCTAACCTAACCTAACCTAACCTAACCTAACCTAACCTAACCTAACCTAACCTAACCTAACCTAACCTAACCTAACCTAACCTAACCTAACCTAACCTAACCTAACCTAACCTAACCTAACCTAACCTAACCTAACCTAACCTAACCTAACCTAACCTAACCTAACCTAACCTAACCTAACCTAACCTAACCTAACCTAACCTAACCTAACCTAACCTAACCTAACCTAACCTAACCTAACCTAACCTAACCTAACCTAACCTAACCTAACCTAACCTAACCTAACCTAACCTAACCTAACCTAACCTAACCTAACCTAACCTAACCTAACCTAACCTAACCTAACCTAACCTAACCTAACCTAACCTAACCTAACCTAACCTAACCTAACCTAACCTAACCTAACCTAACCTAACCTAACCTAACCTAACCTAACCTAACCTAACCTAACCTAACCTAACCTAACCTAACCTAACCTAACCTAACCTAACCTAACCTAACCTAACCTAACCTAACCTAACCTAACCTAACCTAACCTAACCTAACCTAACCTAACCTAACCTAACCTAACCTAACCTAACCTAACCTAACCTAACCTAACCTAACCTAACCTAACCTAACCTAACCTAACCTAACCTAACCTAACCTAACCTAACCTAACCTAACCTAACCTAACCTAACCTAACCTAACCTAACCTAACCTAACCTAACCTAACCTAACCTAACCTAACCTAACCTAACCTAACCTAACCTAACCTAACCTAACCTAACCTAACCTAACCTAACCTAACCTAACCTAACCTAACCTAACCTAACCTAACCTAACCTAACCTAACCTAACCTAACCTAACCTAACCTAACCTAACCTAACCTAACCTAACCTAACCTAACCTAACCTAACCTAACCTAACCTAACCTAACCTAACCTAACCTAACCTAACCTAACCTAACCTAACCTAACCTAACCTAACCTAACCTAACCTAACCTAACCTAACCTAACCTAACCTAACCTAACCTAACCTAACCTAACCTAACCTAACCTAACCTAACCTAACCTAACCTAACCTAACCTAACCTAACCTAACCTAACCTAACCTAACCTAACCTAACCTAACCTAACCTAACCTAACCTAACCTAACCTAACCTAACCTAACCTAACCTAACCTAACCTAACCTAACCTAACCTAACCTAACCTAACCTAACCTAACCTAACCTAACCTAACCTAACCTAACCTAACCAGTCTTGTTCGAGCCGCCGTACAGAGCGGACGCGTCCACCTGTGCGCTCCCGAATTATTTTTTCGAGTCGTGTCGTGACCTTGTCGGGGCGTTGTCGGGGCGTTGTCGCGGTGTTGTCGTGAAATTTTGTGTGTGTGCGCGGGGTACTCCCGAGAGCACCGGGACGGCTCCTGTGACCTGAGACTGGAACAGCATTCTGAGAGCAGCTCCTGGAACCTGAAGCTGATCAGCATCCGGCTTCCTGAGTGCTCCAGAACAGCAGCTACCAAGACCTGAAGCTGAAGCAGCATCCTGAGGTTGGTCCAGTCCATTACTTACCAGTACCAGGCCACTTAACTCCACCTGGCATAGGACCACAGTCGAGTGTACCGTACAAATTTATTCACAAACACCCACACTTACAACAAATACTGCTCTGCCGGCGACACAAGGCTACATATCATCAGAACTTGCGGCTGGAATAGCGTTACGCATCTATACATAGACTATCGCAGTGCTACAATAAGACACGAGTGCAATATATGCACCTGAACTATTTTTAAGACTATAAGCTTATACGGCCGAAAATTTTAATTTTAATTACTGACCAAATTTATTGTAATTTAATTGTACTTGGCTTATACGGCTGCAAATTGTAATTATTGACTAAATTTATTATAAATCTGTATGTACTAAGCTTATACGGCCGCAAAATTTTAACTATTTTAACTATTGACCTATTTTATTGCAAATATACATGTACCTAGCTTATACGGCTGCAAATTGTAATTGACTTGTTGTGGACAAATTTTGTAATTTTATTCTTTTTTTATATTGTATTGTATATCGACATTCCAATTTGACCTTTAACGAGAAAATTCAAATTTCAATTTTTACTTAATTATTGTTTTACGTGTACCGACTTTTTAAATTTGTGACTTGTATGTACCGACTACTTAAATATTGACAAATAATTGATAAGCTTTTTAATTTTAGTTTTATCTAACTTAAATTTATTGACCAATTTATTTTATTTTGGTAATTGTATGTACCGACTATTTAAATATTGTAAATAACTGATAGGCTTTTAATCAAAGCGTTATTTTTACTTTACATTATTCGTTTGTTTCGTTTTATACAATATACACCATATTTACATTTTACAATTTACCTGTAGTAGTTTAAGTAACTTAATTGCGTGTTTTTGATCTGTACTTTTCTCCATATACCGACAACATGAATTTCGCTGGCCATTCCCCGATGCCCAACAAGGAAAAAACATTTATCGTGGATGAAATCGAAGAAGGTGACCTTACCAAGCAAGTCCTGAAGAAAAGTAAGAAGGCCAGGAAATCTCTCGACCAGGCGCCCATCCGGCCTGTGTCTGAAGGACCGGCAGAGCCGCTCCTGTGTCCCTCGCCGTCCGCGGCAGCAGTGGCACCCAGTGGCCCTGCGGCGCCGGTGGTGGGCTGGGCGCAGGAAGCGAAGCTCTGCAACAACCGCGCCAAGATCGCCCTGAACAGCGCGAGGAATCTAAAAACAGAAATTAAGACAGCGGTATTAAAGGAGATTGAGCGCCTCTATCATCTTGTCAAGGAGGCGGAAGCAGGCAGAGGACAGATCACAAACAAGATCATCACGGAGGATGAGGATGAGGTGGAGAAACCGTGCAGCGGCTACCGGGCGGACCTCCAGGGGATGGAGCAGAGAATACTGGACGGTATAGCAGCAGCCACCCAGCAGATCTTGGCTGACAGTCGGGCGAGGCAGCACGCATACACAGAGACAGTAGAAAAGGGGCATGCTGAGATCCTAGAGATCACCGAGGACCTGAAAAGCGGCTTAGACCAACCAGCACGCACCAGACCGGAACGCAAGACCCTATACTCTGTGGCTGTCTCGTCAAAAGACGAGACAGCAACGGCCGACACAATTATGAGTACCGTCAGAAGCACAATCAAGGCGAAGGAGGAGGGGTGGGTAAGGGTTGAGAAGATACGGAAGGCTAAGGACAGAAGAATTATAATGGGGTGCAGTACGGCCGAACAAAGGGAAATGATAAAAGAAAAATTGCAACAAAATGAAGACTTCGTCGTAGAAGACATAAAGAATAAGGACCCGCTTCTGGTTCTGAAGGGCGTGTTGAAGGAGCATACTGATGAGGAGATTCGAAGCGCCCTTTGGAACCAGAACGCGGGGGTCTTCGGCACACCCGACAGCGAAGAGGGCCGTATCACAATAAGATACAAAAAGAGAGCACGAGACCCGGACTGCCACCACGTGGTCGTGAGCGTGGCGCCGGCAACATGGGCGAGGGCGATTAGGGCGAAGCGGCTGTACGTCGATTTACAACGTATAGTGGTGGAAGACCAGTCGCCCCTCGTCCAATGTACCAAATGCCTCAACTTCGGCCATGGGAAGAGATTTTGCCCCGACAAGGAAGATGAAGATATCTGTGCAAACTGCGGGCCAACTTTCCACGAAAAGAGCAAGGAATGCCCTAATGAAGATCGCTACCCAACGTGTATAAACTGCTACCGGGAGACCGGGGGGACGGTACATCATCATGCCTTCTCCGCGGACTGTCCGGTGCGGAAAAAATGGGACGCAGTCGCCAGGGCGTCGGTGGCATATAGGTAGCGACGCCCTGGGGACTGTGCTGGGAACATGTGCTTTTACCCTATGTTTACATGGGGTAAGGGCACATGTTTTCATCCACCCACATATGAGGTAGAAATACTATAATTAGTCTATTAAGGAATAATAACCATTGTAATGTACAGTAGCCGCGCCTAAAAACAAAAATAGATGTAACAATACCCACTCAAGACACAAAAATAAACTGTACACAATTTTACTTTACACGATTCTAGGACGTACATTTACACCCAACACACATATACACACATACGCTACACCAAAATTAACTTCTTACACAACGGGCGTTCTGCTTTTTATAAAAAATATAAAAATGCAAAACAAACCAAAACAAATACACAATAACACAAAATTACACGAACAAAATAATTAAAGCAACATATAACAATAGACCATACCCTAATTAGTAACAGTGCTCCCGAGTAATGCTGTCTAAGTACTACTCTAATAACTAAAACAGAGCGTAATTTATAAACCTCAAAATAAATTATTTTCCAAATGTACCTTCTTCTAAACTTTATAAAAACTCTAATATATCTATTCCCTTATTTGCTTATTTTATATTATTGTAATCATATATTTAATTCTATCTCTTTTTTCTAGTAATTGGTCAAATTTTCCTAAGGAAAATTTGACCAATCATGCACCTATAAAAAAATTTTTTATTTTTTTATTTTCCCACCTACTAGCTATCAATCTACTCAATATTTTAATTAAATACAACGCTTATACACCTATTCCTACCTATTAACTATCAACTTACTAAATACTACATTTAAAAACAACATTTATTTACTTATATATAAATTGTGACTTGTTTTATGTTTTTGAAAAATGTCGAACAGTCGAATACACTAATTAGACTATATACATAACATATAATATTTTTATTAATTATATTATACAACATATCTATTATATATTATCATTCTACTTTTCTACAACCAAACTTTTCTATTACTATACATAAAGTGTGTGAATATAATTTACATAACTATACCTATGCACATTTCTGCTGCTCAAACTGACTTGAGACAGCAGAAACTGCCTTTATTATTACCCACTTGCAACTTCACTCTAACTACTTATGTAAATTATATCTTTTTAGCATAATACCACTAATTATAACTCTATATCGAACCTTATATTATATAATCATTGATTTGTAACCAAACCGTATCCTTCTAGTATGTATTATTAACATAGTTTCTTTCTAATTTGTATTGTATTCTTTAATAAGCTATCATTTGATTTATAAAACTGTAATAAGGGCCCCACATGTTTTATCGGGTGGGGGAATTCCTGAAGAGGCTCAATGGAACACAGTATCCTTGGATGCTGTGCTCTGATGGGTCTCCAAACTAATAAAAAAAAAAAAAAAAAAAACCTAACCTAACCTAACCTAACCTAACCTAACCTAACCTAACCTAACCTAACCTAACCTAACCTAACCTAACCTAACCTAACCTGGGGTGCGACGAAGGGTAACCTCCACGTTGGCTGCTCCGTGTCTTTCCTGCGGAGTGGCTGGTGCATCCTGGACGGCGGCTAACGCCCTCTGTTAGCCGTTGACTAATAGCCCGACAAGCCCTTTTCAGGGCTAGCTGACCCCATTGCACGAGGGGGTCGTGGTATGGCGGGCCTGCTAGGCCCGCGTGGAGGAGCCGCGAGGCGTCCTCCAGGCCCTTTTCAGGGCCACCAAAACAGCCCTTTTCAGGGCTAGCTGGAGGGAGCCGCGAGGTATCCTCCAGGCCCTTTTCAGGGCCACCAAAACAGCCCTTTTCAGGGCTAGCTGACCCATGTGGGGGTCGTGGTATGGCGGACCTGCAAGGTCCGCGTGGACGGAGCCGCGAGGCGTCCTCCAGGCCCTTTTCAGGGCCACCACAACAGCCCTTTTCAGGGCTAGTTGACCCATGAGGGGGTCGGTGTATGGCGGACCTTCAAGGTCCGCGTGGCGGGATCCGAGAGGATCAAGTGACGGGTCGGCCCACTGCTCGCGCGGGGGTTGACGGGCACTCGTGCCACCGTCGGTGTTGGGGGGGTTGGCTGCCCTCCCGCGTCGCGTAGCCTCCGGGGGATCGACAACGACCTGAGTGTTAGCCACACTCGGGAATGCCGTGAACCTGGAGAACGTGGGGCTTGCCTTAATTGGCCGGCCCGCGACAAGGAAAAGTCTTTAAAACCCGACAGTGAAGTCGTTTAAAACCTGTGGATACCAGGGGACCTCCACAGTAAGTACCCCGCTCACCGGAATGAGCGTCACCCGGTGAGTGTAGTATATATCGTCTCTTCTCGTGGGATAAGTCTATGGAAACTAATAACTTAAACCTAAATGTGGCGGAGAAGGAGAAGGAGATGGAGGTAGAGACGGAGGCCGCAAGGTCTCTTGGCTCCCTCGGAGAAGCAGTTGTGGTGCTGGAGCGTCTCGACGCTCCGAGCACGAGTCCGGGAGGCTCGCGTTCGTCTTCCCCAGGAATGGGGAAGCTCTGGCGCAAGCGCGTCCCGGAGGAGGAGGTAGCGGAGGCTTCGAAGAAGCCCCGTGGTCGCCCGCCCAGCACGGGCGAATACGTCGGCCTGGCGAAAGCCAAGGCCGAGTTGAACGCGGCCAAGGAGCGGGAGCTGGAGCTCCGCGCGGAGGCAGAGCTCGCTGAAGAGCTGCGAAAAAAGAGGACTCTCTTTTTAAGAGAGACCCCTAGCCCGCAGCCCCAGCCTGGCCTGCCAGGATCATCTGCAGCATCTCAGCCCGTCAGCGCAGACCAGCTGACGGGCGCGATCGAGGCGGCGGTGGCGACGGTAACCATGGTCGCCACAAAAAGCCAAAACCTTAAGGGCCAGTATGTCAAGGCCCTTAAGGAAGCATGCACGGCGATCATGCAGAACGTGCAAGTGCTCCGATCGCACACGGAAAGCGAGGAAGTCGCCAACCTGCAGAGAGAGCTGGCTGCTGTCCGTGCGGAAATGCGGGCCTGGAAGCAGCAGGCCGAATCCGCTCCCCCCCAGATGAGCCGCGACGAGATCGGCTTTATGATCGACGCGCGGCTCGCGGGGATCACGGACCGGCTGCTGCCAGAGGCCCGCATCCGTCCACCTCTCCAGGCGGACGCTCGGAACGCGGCTCGGGCAGCCAGGAATTCCGTACAGCAGTCGGAGGAGCTCTCGTCGGACCTCCCGCAGCCACAAGAGCCCACTGGTGAGCTCCCGGCTCTTCCGCCCTCGCCCACCCAAATGCCAGACGGGCAACCGGGGACGGCGAGTAAGCCTAAGAAGAAGAAGCCTACTAAGAAGACTGCCGCAGCCAAAGAGGCGGAAGCTGCCCGGCAATCCCGAGCAGCTCCATCGGCTGCCCCGGCGGCCCCCACAACAGCCCCACTGTGGAGTACGGTGGCCGCACGGCCGAAGGCACCGAAGCCGACTCCTGCCCAGACAGCCGCACGCCCGGCCACAGCCGCCACGCCGGCGCAACCGGCCAAGAAGAAGCCGAGAAAACGTGGTGCCCGCCAGGCCCGCAAATTGCGCGCCCCGCAAACGGCAGCTATCACACTGACGCTGCAGCCGGGCGCGCAGGAGCAGGGTCTAACCTATCAGAATGTTTTGTCCAGGGCGGAAGAGGCCATTGACCTTAAGGCCCTGGGCATAAACGGCCTCCGGCACCGCACCGCTATCACCGGTGCTCGCATTTTGGAGGTGGCTGGGGCCGACAGAGCCCAAAAGGCGGACCAGCTGGCCGCCAAATTAAAGGAGGTGTTGGCGGAGGTCCGGGTCGCCAGGCCGGAGAGGTGCGTGGAGTTGCGCATTTCCGGCCTGAGTGACTCGGCCACGAAAGAAAAGGTGGCGGCAGCGCTGGCTTTGGAGGGGGGCTGTTCTTCCGAGGTCATAAAGGTGGGCGACATACAGCGCCCACCTGGCCGGCAGGGCACCGCCTGGCTAAAGTGCCCGATTGAGGCCGCCAAGCAGCTAACAGATGGCCGACGCATCGTTGTCGGGTGGTCAGAGGTTAGGCTGACCACCCTGGAGCCGAGGCCGGCACGCTGCTTCAGGTGCTTGGAGCCAGGGCACGTGGGGGCGAAATGCACGGCGGGGGTAGACCGCAGTGCGCTGTGCTTCCGCTGTGGGCAGGCGGGCCACAAATCGGCCACCTGCTCCGCGGAGCCGAGGTGCCCCGTGTGCGCGGCGGCGGGAGCAGCGTCCGGCCACAAGCTCGGCGCGGGCGACTGCAAGGCGGCCTCCAGAAAGAGGCCCGCCACACGTAAAGGCGGTGCGGCGGGTGGGGCAGGACCCAAGCCAACCCCAGCCCAGCCGCAACCAGAGGAGGCGATGGACACCGCCCAACAATAATGGCCCAAACCATCTCCGTACTGCAGGCCAACGTGAACCACTGCGTCACGGCACAGGACCTTCTGGCCCAAACCATGGCGCAGTGGCAAGCGACATTGGCAGTAGTCGCCGAGCCGTATTACGTTCGCAACGCCCCGAACTGGGCCAGCAGCGTTGACGGCTTGGTGGCTATCGTCGCCCAGCGAGCCGCCCCACCCTTCGGCGTCGTGCGAAGGGGTCAGGGGTTTGTGCTCGTCACGCTGGGCGGCGCTGCAGTGATTGGGGTGTACTGCCCCCCCAGCAGAAGCCTCGCCGAGTTCGAGCGACTGCTCAGCGAGGTCGAGGCTCTGCTGGCTGAAGTGCACCCCACCCCGGTGGTCGTGGCCGGGGATTTCAACGCTCACTCTCGGGCGTGGGGATCTCCGGCGACCGATGCCCGGGGGGAGATGGTTATGAGTTGGGCGGTGTCGCAAGACTTGGTGCTGCTCAATCAGGGGGCGGTCCACACACTCGTGCGGCCCCAGGGCAGGTCGATCGTAGACTTATCGTTCGCCAGTTCTGCCCTGGCTCGTCGTATCGAGAACTGGCGGGTCGTCGTGGGGGTGGAGACGGCGTCGGATCACCGGTACATCCGGTTCGACGTCGTTCCCGCCACCCCGGCGGCCCGCGTGGAGTACGACCGCCCCTTGAGGGATGAGGGTCCGCGGTGGCGACTGAGTACCCTGGATCGGGAGCTGGCCAAAGAGGCGGCTATCGTCGAGCGATGGGCCGCTGTGGATAGCGGCCCGGACGTGGACGCGAGGTGCGAGCGGCTCGCTGGAGCGCTGACTCGCGTCTGCGACGCGGCGATGCAGAGGGCGAGGCCTATCCCGCCCCGGAAGCAGGTGTACTGGTGGCGTCCCCACCTTGCCGGGCTGCGTACAGCGAGTTACGCGGCCCAGAGGCAGTACACCCGCAGCCGGAGGCGGGCAGTCAGAGACCTTGCCCGCGAGGAAGAATTGCACGCCGCGTACAGGGCCGCCCGTGAGGCCCTGAGCTCGGCGATCAAAGCCGCCAAGGACGAGGCCTGGAAGGAGTGGCTCGAGAGCCTGGACCGAGACCCGTGGGGGCGCCCGTACAAGACCGTGAGTGGGAAACTCCGGCCTTGGGCGCCTCCCCTCACCAGAACTCTCGAGCCGAGTCTTCTGGGCCGAGTGGTCAGCTCCCTCTTCCCTGCGAGGGGAGAGTGGGTCCCACCGCAGATGACAGCGGCAGCACCAAGTCGTACGCCGGCTGACGGAGAGGCAATACCTCCCGTGTCCGAGGCCGAG
>OU612038.1:13472885-13487885 GCA_914767945.1 Eilema depressum | reverse complement strand
ATCTTCCGCCCTCACCCACCCAAGCGCCAGACGGGCAAATGGGAACGGTGAGTAAGCCGAAGAAAAAGAAGCCTCAAAAGAAGACAGCCGCAGCCAAAGAGGCGGAAGCTGCCCGTCAATCCCGGGCAACCACATCGGCTGCCTCAGCGGCCCCCACCACAGCCCCACTATGGAGTACGGTGGCGGCGCGGCCGAAGGCCCCGAAGCCGACTCCAGCCCGGGCAGCCGCTCGCCCGGCCACTGCCGCCACGCCGGCACAACCGGCTGCCAAGAAGGCAAGAAAGCGTGGTGCCCGCAAGTCTCGCAAACTGCGCTCCCCGCAAACCGCAGCAGTAACACTCACGCTGCAGCCGGGCGCGCAGGAGCAGGCCTACTTCGATGCCATGACCAAGGCCGAAGGTACCATCAATCTAAAAGCTCTGGGGATCGACAGCTTTAAACGGATCCGCCATGCGGCCACTGGAGGTCGCATTTATGAGTTGGCAGGCGAGGACAGGGTCCAGAAGGCGGACCGCCTCGCTGCCAAACTCAAGGAGGTCCTTCCGGAGGCCCGGGTCGCCAGGCCAGAGAGGTGCGTAGAGCTGCGCATATCTGGCTTGAGCGACACGGCCACCAAGGAAAAGGTTGCGACAGCGCTGGCCGCTGAGGGGGGCTGTCCTGCCAACTTGATAAAGGTGGGCGATATCCAGCGCCCACCTGGCCGGCAGGGCACCGCCTGGCTAAAGTGCCCGATTGAGGCCGCCAAGCAGCTAACAGATGGCCGACGCATCGTTGTCGGGTGGTCAGAGGTTAGGCTGACCACCCTGGAGCCAAGGCCGGCACGCTGCTTCCGGTGCTTGGAGCCGGGGCACGTGGGGGCGAAATGCACTGCGGGGGTAGACCGCAGTGCACTGTGCTTCCGCTGTGGGCAGGCGGGCCACAAATCGGCCACCTGCTCCGCGGAGCCGAGGTGCCCCGTGTGTGCGGCGGCGGGAGCAGCGTCCGGCCACAAGCTCGGCACGGCGGAATGCAAGGCGGCCTCTAAAAAGAGGCCCGCTTCACGTAAAGGCGGTGCAGCGGGTGGGGCGAAGCCCACACCAACCCCCACCCAGCCGCAATCAGAGGAGGCGATGGACACCGCCCAACAATAATGGCCCGTACCATCTCCATACTGCAGGCCAACGTGAACCACTGCGTCACGGCACAGGACCTTCTGGCCCAAACCATGGCGCAGTGGCAAGCGACACTGGCAGTAGTCGCCGAGCCGTATTACGTTCGCAACGCCCCGAACTGGGCCAGCAGCGTTGACGGCTTGGTGGCTATCGTCGCCCAGCGAGCCGCCCCACCCTTCGGCGTCGTGCGAAGGGGTCAGGGGTTTGTGCTCGTCACGCTGGGCGGCGCTGCAGTGATTGGGGTGTACTGCCCCCCCAGCAGAAGCCTCGCCGAGTTCGAGCGTCTGCTCAGCGAGGTCGAGGCTCTGCTGGCTGAAGTACACCCCACCCCGGTGGTCGTGGCCGGGGATTTCAACGCTCACTCTCGGGCGTGGGGATCTCCGGCGACCGATGCCCGGGGGGAGATGGTTATGAGTTGGGCGGTGTCGCAAGACTTGGTGCTGCTCAATCAGGGGGCACCCGCTCAAAGAGCTTGCACATCTCGTCGAGCAGAACGATGGGGCGGTAGGCCGACGGCTCCTCGGCTGGGCGCCCGTGCTTCCGGAGCAGCACGAGCTTGCCCGTCTTCCACTGTCGCGGGACTCTCCCCGACGCCAGGCACTCCGACATGAGGGACAGCGTCTCCTCCTCCAGTGCCGGCATGACGGTGGCAATCACCTTCCCAGGGATGCCGTCCGGGCCCGGGGCGCGATTCTCGCAGCTTGAACCCAAGCTGGAGGCGTATTCCGGAATGCTCTCGCGGTTGCTGCCCAACACCGGGGGACCGGGGTCTGTCTGCCGCCGTCTCTACGACGGGGTGGTGCGCTCCAAGGCGCTCTACGGAGCGCCCATATGGGCGGAGGCCCTCTGCGCAGAAAATCTCAAGGTGCTGCGGCGTACGCAGCGTACCATCGCGCGGAGGGCTGCACGGGCGTACCACACCGTCTCTCGTGAGGCGGCGTGTCTGATTGCAGGCAGTGTCCCCTGGGATCTCGAGGCTGGCGTCCTGAAGAGGGTATACGAGGAGGGCGCCCTGATGCGGCGCAATAGTGGAGGTCGTCCGCCTCCGGAGGAGATCGATCGCTGGAGACAGGCGGCTCGCGACGATCTCTTCCGGAGGTGGTCAGAAAGACTAAGTCTAAGTAGAAGCTCAACGCTGCTCGTGGGGGCCGTTCGGCCCGTCCTGCGCGAATTTGTGGAGAGGGGTCATGGGGCTCCAACGTTCCACCTCACCCAACTTCTCACGGGTCATGGCCCTTTCGCCAAGTACCTGTGGGAGTTGGTGGGGGTGGAATCGGAGCCCCGATGCCGAAGCTGCACCAGCGGCGACCCCGACACGGCCCAACATACACTGGCCGTGTGTGAGGCGTGGGACGGGCCCAGGACGGCCCTCACCAGCACCATTGGTGCAGACCTCTCGCTGCCGGCCGTAATTCGAGCTATGGCCGGCAGCGAACAGTGTTGGGCCGCCGTCGCCTCGTTCGCTAGCGAGGTGATGGCGGCCAAGAGAGAGGCTCTGCGGGTGCGGGAGCAAGCTGGGCTTACTCTCCCGCCCCGCAGGCCCCCGGCGAGGGGACGCCGGCGAGCACTATTCGCCCGCGTCCCCGAATGAGAGAGGCCACGGGCGGTGGGTCGGGGGACCCGCCGCCCCTTGCTAATGTGGCGGAATGCGCCCCTGTGTGTTCCGGGGGTGCATTCTTAGAGGAGGACGGGCCCCACCATATTGATGGTGGGGCCCCGACGAGTCGGGCCCTTTTAGATAAGGGCGTCCCCAGCCGAGTCGCGGTGAGCAAACTATCCCGCGGCTCGGAGTGGGCGACGGAGGAACACCGTGGTGGTTTAGTGGGTAGTCTGGCCTCCCTTCGAGGTCAGGAGTCCCACACGAAGCGAACCCCCTGCCCCCGCGGGGGGGGAGCGAAGTGCGTAAATGCATTCCCCACGTTAAAAAAAAAAAAAAAAAAAAAAAAAAAAAACCTAACCTAACCTCGGGATCCGAGAGGATCAAGTGACGGGTCGGCCCACTGCTCGCGCGGGGGTTGACGGGGTCAGGGGTTTGTGCTCGTCACGCTGGGCGGCGCTGCAGTGATTGGGGTGTACTGCCCCCCCAGCAGAAGCCTCGCCGAGTTCGAGCGTCTGCTCAGCGAGGTCGAGGCTCTGCTGGCTGAAGTGCACCCCACCCCGGTGGTCGTGGCCGGGGATTTCAACGCTCACTCTCGGGCGTGGGGATCTCCGGCGACCGATGCCCGGGGGGAGATGGTTATGAGTTGGGCGGTGTCGCAAGACTTGGTGCTGCTCAATCAGGGGGCGGTCCACACACTCGTGCGGCCCCAGGGCAGGTCGATCGTAGACTTATCGTTCGCCAGTTCTGCCCTGGCTCGCCGCATTGACAACTGGCGGGTCGTCGTGGGGGTGGAGACGGCGTCGGATCACCGGTACATCCGGTTCGACGTCGTTCCCGCCGCCCCGGCGGCCCGCGTGGAGTGCGACCGCCCCTTGAGGGATGAGGGTCCGCGGTGGCGACTGAGTACCCTGGATCGGGAGCTGGCCAAAGAGGCGGCTATCGTCGAGCGATGGGCCGCTGTGGATAGCGGCCCGGACGTGGACGCGAGGTGCGAGCGGCTCGCTGGAGCGCTGACTCGCGTCTGCGACGCGGCGATGCAGAGGGCGAGGCCTATCCCGCCCCGGAAGCAGGTGTACTGGTGGCGTCCCCACCTTGCCGGGCTGCGTACAGCGAGTTACGCGGCCCAGAGGCAGTACACCCGCAGCCGGAGGCGGGCCGTCAGAGACCTTGCCCGCGAAGAAGAACTGCACGCTGCGTACAGGGCCGCCCGTGAGGCCCTGAGCTCGGCGATCAAAGCCGCCAAAGACGAGGCCTGGAGGGAGTGGCTCGAGAGCCTGGACCGAGATCCGTGGGGGCGCCCGTACAAGACCGTAAGTGGGAAACTCCGGCCTTGGGCGCCTCCCCTCACCAGAACTCTCGAGCCGAGTCTCCTGGGCCGAGTGGTCGGCTCCCTCTTCCCTGCGAGGGGAGAGTGGGTCCCACCGCGGATGACAGCGGCAGCACCAAGTCGTACGCTGGCTGACGGAGAGGCAATACCTCCCGTGTCCGAGGCCGAGTTAGGGGTCGCTATCCTGGCTCTCAAGTCCAGGAATCGCGCCCCGGGCCCGGACGGCATCCCTGGGAAGGTGATTGCCACCGTCATGCCGGCACTGGAGGAGGAGACGCTGTCCCTCATGTCGGAGTGCCTGGCGTCGGGGAGAGTCCCGCGACAGTGGAAGACGGGCAAGCTCGTGCTGCTCCGGAAGCACGGGCGCCCAGCCGAGGAGCCGTCGGCCTACCGCCCCATCGTTCTGCTCGACGAGATGTGCAAGCTCTTTGAGCGGGTGCTCGCTGCACGTCTCGTCGGTCACCTAGAGGGGGCGGGGCCCAATCTAAGTGACGGCCAGTTCGGCTTCCGTCGCGGGAGGTCGACCATCGACGCCATTTCCCGGCTGCGGGACAGCGTCGACGAGGCGGTCTCCGGGGGTGAGGTGTTGTTGGCTGTATCGCTGGATATAGCCAACGCCTTCAACACCCTCCCCTGGGAGACCATCGCGGAGGCGCTGAGGTACCACAATGTCCCGTGGTACCTCAGGCGCGTACTGGCGGACTACTTCGTGGACCGGGTCATCATTTACCCGGCCCGAGACGAGGTAGTCCGCCGAAACATGGAGTGTGGCGTTCCACAGGGGTCGGTCCTTGGGCCGCTCCTGTGGAACATTGGATTTGATTGGGTCCTGCGCGGTGCTAATCTTCGGGGGGTCGGCGTACTTTGTTACGCCGACGATACCCTAGTCACCGCGCGGGGCCCCACGTTTCGCGACGCCGCCGTCATCGCTACGGCGGGTGTCGCTCATATCGTGCGCCGCATCGGGGCGCTAGGGCTGAAGGTGGCCCTAGAAAAGTCCGGGGCCCTGTTCTTCCATGGGCCTCGGCAGACGCCGCCTCGAGATCGGACGATTGTGGTGGGCGGCACCTCCATCGCTGTCGGGACGAGCCTGAAATACCTCGGGCTCATTCTCGACAGTCGGTGGCGGTTCGCGGAGCATTTCCGGCAGCTTGAACCCAAGCTGGAGGCGTATTCCGGAATGCTCTCGCGGTTGCTGCCCAACACCGGGGGACCGGGGTCTATCTGCCGCCGTCTCTACGACGGGGTGGTGCGCTCCAAGGCGCTCTACGGAGCGCCTATATGGGCGGAGGCCCTCTGCGCAGAAAATTTGAAGATACTTCGGCGTTCGCAGCGTACCATCGCGCAGAGGGCTGCACGGGCGTACCACACCGTCTCTCGTGAGGCGGCGTGCCTGATTGCAGGCAGTGTCCCCTGGGATCTCGAGGCTGGCGTCCTGAAGAAGGTATACACCGAGGGTGCCCTGATGCGGCGCAATAGTGGAGGTCGTCCGCCTCCGGAGGAGATCGATCGCTGGAGACAGGCGGCTCGCGACGATCTCTTCCGGAGGTGGTCGGAAAGATTGAGTCTTAGCAGGAGCTCAACGCTGCTCGTGGGGGCCGTCCGGCCCGTCCTGCGCGAATTTGTGGAGAGGGGTCATGGGGCTCCAACGTTCCACCTCACCCAACTCCTCACGGGTCATGGCCCGTTCGCCAAGTACCTGTGGGAGTTGGTGGGGGTGGAATCGGAGCCCCGGTGCCGCAGCTGCACCAGCGGCGACCCCGACACGGCCCAACATACACTGGCCGTGTGTGAGGCGTGGGACGGGCCCAGGGCGGCCCTCACCAGCACCATTGGTGCAGACCTCTCGCTGCCGGCCGTAATTAGAGCTATGGTCGGCAGCGAACAGTGTTGGGCCGCCGTCGCCTCGTTCGCTAGCGAGGTGATGGCGGCCAAGAGAGAGGCTCTGCGGGTGCGGGAGCAAGCTGGACTTACTCTCCCGCCCCGCAGGCCCCCGGCGAGGGGACGCCGGCGAGCGCTATTCGCCCGCGTCCCCGATTGAGAGAGGCCACGGGCGGTGGGTCGGGGGACCCGCCGCCCCATGCTAATGTGGCGGAATGCACCCCTGTGTGTTCCGGGGGTGCATTCTTAGAGGAGGACGGGCCCCACCATATTGATGGTGGGGCCCCGAAGAGTCGGGCCGCTAAATAGGGCGTCCCCAGCCGAGTCGCGGTGAGCAAACTATCCCGCGGCTCGGAGTGGGCGACGGAGGAACACCGTGGTGGTTTAGTGGGTAGTCTGGCCTCCCTTCGAGGTCAGGAGTCCCACACGAAGCGAACCCCCTGCCCCCGCGGGGGGGGAGCGAAGTGCGTAAATGCATTCCCCACGTTAAAAAAAAAAAAAAAAAAAAAAAAAAAACCTAACCTGCCATGCGGCTACCGGGGGCAGGATATTGGAAATAGCAGGTGACGACAGGGTCGAAAAGGCAGACCGCCTCGCCGCCAAGCTAGCGGAGGTGCTGGGGGAGGTCCGGGTCGCAAGGCCAGAGAGGTGCGTAGAATTACGCATCTCTGGCCTGAGTGACTCGGCCACCAAAGAGAAGGTGGCGACGGCATTAGCGGCTGAGGGGGGCTGCCCCTCTAACGCTATCAAGGTGGGCGACATACAACGCCCATCTGGCCGGCAGGGCACTGCCTGGCTAAAGTGTCCTATTGAGGCAGCCAGAAAATTAATGGACGGTCGCCGCATCGTTGTCGGGTGGGCAGAAGTAAGGCTGACCACCCTGGAGCCGAGGCCGGCGCGCTGTTTCCGGTGCCTGGAGCCGGGGCATGTGGGGGCTAAGTGCACTGCGGGTGTAGACCGCAGTGCGCTGTGCTTCCGATGTGGGCAGGCGGGCCATAAATCGGCCACCTGCTCCGCGGAGCCGAGGTGTCCCGTGTGTGCGGCGGCGGGAGCAGCGTCCGGCCACAAACTCGGCACGGGTGACTGTAAGGCGGCCTCCAAAAAGAGGCCTGCCTCACGGAAAGGCGGTGCAGCGGGTGGGGCGAAGCCCACGTCGACCCCCACTCAGCCGCAGCCTGAGGAGGCGATGGACACCGCCCAACAATAATGGCCCAAACCATCTCCGTACTGCAGGCCAACGTGAACCACTGCGTCACGGCACAGGACCTTCTGGCCCAAACCATGGCGCAGTGGCAAGCGACATTGGCAGTAGTCGCCGAGCCGTATTACGTTCGCAACGCCCCGAACTGGGCCAGCAGCGTTGACGGCTTGGTGGCTATCGTCGCCCAGCGAGCCGCCCCACCCTTCGGCGTCGTGCGAAGGGGTCAGGGGTTTGTGCTCGTCACGCTGGGTGGCGCTGCAGTGATTGGGGTGTACTGCCCCCCCAGCAGAAGCCTCGCCGAGTTCGAGCGACTGCTCAGCGAGGTCGAGGCTCTGCTGGCTGAAGTGCACCCCACCCCGGTGGTCGTGGCCGGGGATTTCAACGCTCACTCTCGGGCGTGGGGATCTCCGGCGACCGATGCCCGGGGGGAGATGGTTATGAGTTGGGCGGTGTCGCAAGACTTGGTGCTGCTCAATCAGGGGGCGGTCCACACACTCGTGCGGCCCCAGGGCAGGTCGATCGTAGACTTATCGTTCGCCAGTTCTGCCCTGGTTCGCCGCATTGTCAACTGGCGGGTCGTCGTGGGGGTGGAGACGGCGTCGGATCACCGGTACATCCGGTTCGACGTCGTTCCCGCCGCCCCGGCAGCCCGCGTGGAGTACGACCGCCCCTTGAGGGATGAGGGTCCGCGGTGGCGACTGAGTACCCTGGATCGGGAGCTGGCCAAAGAGGCGGCTATCGTCGAGCGATGGGCCGCTGGGGATAGCGGCCCGGACGTGGACGCGAGGTGCGAGCGGCTCGCTGGAGCGCTGACTCGCGTCTGCGACGCGGCGATGCAGAGGGCGAGGCCTATCCCGCCCCGGAAGCAGGTGTACTGGTGGCGTCCCCACCTTGCCGGGCTGCGTACAGCGAGTTACGCGGCCCAGAGGCAGTACACCCGCAGCCGGAGGCGGGCTGTCAGAGACCTTGCCCGCGAGGAAGAATTGCACGCCGCGTACAGGGCCGCCCGTGAGGCCCTGAGCTCGGCGATCAAAGCCGCCAAGGACGAGGCCTGGAAGGAATGGCTCGAGAGCCTGGATCGAGACCCGTGGGGGCGCCCGTACAAGACCGTGAGTGGGAAACTCCGGCCTTGGGCGCCTCCCCTCACCAGAACTCTCGAGCCGATTCTCCTGGGCCGAGTGGTCGGCTCCCTCTTCCCTGCGAGGGGAGAGTGGGTCCCACCGCGGATGACAGCGGCAGCACCAAGTCGTACGCCGGCTGACGGAGAGGCAATACCTCCCGTGTCCGAGGCCGAGTTAGGGGTCGCTATCCTGGCCCTCAAGTCCAGGAATCGCGCCCCGGGCCCGGACGGCATCCCTGGGAAGGTGATTGCCACCGTCATGCCGGCACTGGAGGAGGAGACGCTGTCCCTCATGTCGGAGTGCCTGGCGTCGGGGAGAGTCCCGCGACAGTGGAAGACGGGCAAGCTCGTGCTGCTCCGGAAGCACGGGCGCCCAGCCGAGGAGCCGTCGGCCTACCGCCCCATCGTTTTGCTCGACGAGATGTGCAAGCTCTTTGAGCGGGTGCTCGCTGCACGTCTCGTCGGTCACCTAGAGGGGGTGGGGCCCAATCTAAGTGACGGCCAGTTCGGCTTCCGTCGCGGGAGGTCGACCATCGACGCCATTTCCCGGCTGCGGGACAGCGTCGACGAGGCGGTCTCCGGGGGTGAGGTGTTGTTGGCTGTATCGCTGGATATAGCCAACGCCTTCAACACCCTCCCCTGGGAGACTATTGCTGAGGCGCTGAGGTACCACAATGTCCCGTGGTACCTCAGGCGCGTACTGGCGGACTACTTCGTGGACCGGGTCATCATTTACCCGGCCCGAGACGAGGTGGTCCGCCGAAATATGGCGTGTGGCGTTCCACAGGGGTCGGTCCTAGGGCCGCTCCTGTGGAACATTGGTTTTGATTGGGTCCTGCGCGGTGCCAATCTTCGGGGGGTCGGCGTACTCTGTTACGCCGACGATACCCTGGTAACCGCGCGGGGCCCCACGTTCCGTGACGCCGCCGTTCTGGCTACGGCAGGCGTCGCGCATGTCGTGCGCCGCATCGGGGCGCTAGGGCTAAAGGTGGCCCTCGAAAAGTCCGGGGCCCTGTACTTCCATGGGCCTCGGCAGACGCCGCCTCGAGATCGGGTGATTGTGGTGGGCGGCACCTCCATCGCTGTCGGGACGAGCCTGAAATACCTCGGGCTCATTCTCGACAGTCGGTGGCGGTTCGCGGAGCATTTCCGGCAGCTTGAACCCAAGCTGGAGGCGTATACCGGAATGCTCTCGCGGTTGCTGCCCAACACCGGGGGACCGGGGTCTGTCTGCCGCCGTCTCTACGACGGGGTGGTGCGCTCCAAGGCGCTCTATGGAGCGCCCATATGGGCGGAGGCCCTCTGCGCGGAAAACCTGAAGATACTGCGGCGCTCACAGCGAACCATCGCGCAGAGGGCTGCACGGGCGTACCACACCGTCTCTCGTGAGGCGGCGTGTCTGATTGCAGGCAGTGTCCCCTGGGATCTCGAGGCTGGCGTCCTGAAGAAGGTATACACCGAGGGTGCCCTGATGCGGCGCAATAGTGGAGGTCGTCCGCCTCCGGAGGAGATCGATCGCTGGAGACAGGCGGCTCGCGACGATCTCTTCCGGAGGTGGTCAGAAAGACTTGGAGTAAGCAGGAGCTCAACGCTGCTCGTGGGGGCCGTTCGGCCCGTCCTGCGCGAGTTTGTGGAGAGGGGTCATGGGGCTCCTACGTTCCACCTCACCCAGCTTCTCACGGGTCATGGCCCTTTTGCCAAGTACCTGTGGGAGTTGGTGGGGGTGGAATCGGAGCCCCGATGCCGCAGCTGCACCAGCGGCGACCCCGACACGGCCCAACACACATTGGCCGTGTGTGAGGCGTGGGACGGGCCCAGGACGGCCCTCACCAGCACCATTGGTGCGGACCTCTCGCTGCCGGCCGTAATTAGAGCTATGGTCGGCAGCGAACAGTGTTGGGCCGCCGTCGCCTCGTTCGCTAGCGAGGTGATGGCGGCCAAGAGAGAGGCTCTGCGGGTGCGGGAGCAAGCCGGGCTTACTCTCCCGCCCCGCAGGCCCCCGGCGAGGGGACGCCGGCGAGCACTGTTCGCCCGCGTCCCCGAATGAGAGAGGCCACGGGCGGTGGGTCGGGGGACCCGCCGCCCCATGCTAATGTGGCGGAATGCGCCCCTGTGTGTTCCGGGGGTGCATTCTTAGAGGAGGACGGGCCCCACCATATTGATATGGTGGGGCCCCGACGAGTCGGGCCCGCTAAATAGGGCGTCCCCAGCCGAGTCGCGGTGAGCAGACTATCCCGCGGCTCGGAGTGGGCGACGGAGGAACACCGTGGTGGTTTAGTGGGTAGTCTGGCCTCCCTTCGAGGTCAGGAGTCCCACACGAAGCGAACCCCCTGCCCCCGCGGGGGGGGAGCGAAGTGCGTAAATGCATTCCCCACGTTAAAAAAAAAAAAAAAAAAAAAACCTAACCTAACCTAACCTAACCTAACCTAACCTAACCTAACCTAACCTAACCGTGTCCCACGTCGGCGGACAGGGATAAAGCGCGGGAAAGGCTTGAGTCCGGTCGCCTCATTGTCGAGGACATCAAGAACAAGGATCCTTTGGTGATGCTGAAAGATGTGCTGAGTGTCAACTCAGAGGAGGAGGTACTCAGTGCACTCCGAAAGCAAAACCGGGACGTTTTTGGTGGCCTCGGGAAGGAGGATGACCGGATGCAGGTCAGGTATAAAAAGAAGACCAGGAACCCCCACACTCACCACCTGGTCCTGGCCGTATCTCCGACCATCTGGAGAAGAGTAACAGGACTAGGTGCGCTGCATGTAGACCTGCAACGGGTCCGAGTGGTGGACCAGTCTCCTCTTGTGCAGTGCTCCCGATGTTTGGCGTATGGCCACACCAGGAGATACTGCACGGAGGAGAGCGACACCTGCAGCCATTGTGGGGGTTCCCATTTAAAGGCAAAGTGCGAGCTGTGGACGCTGAGTGTCACACCGACGTGCAAAAATTGCACCAAGGCAAAAATGGCTCGCACTGATCACAATGCCTTCAGTGAGGATTGCCCTGTCCGCAGGCGATGGGATGCACTGGCGCGGTCCACCGTAGCGTACTGCTAAGGTGGAGACGGGGACCTTGGTATACCGTGTGTTCCAGGCCAACCTCAATAAAAAGAAGCTCGCGACGGAAGAGCTCATCATTGAGGCTTCCAAACGTAAGATTGCGGCCGCCCTAATCCAGGAACCTTACGTCGGTGCGGCTCGAGGTATGAGGAACTACGCTGGCGTCCGGATCTATCAAAACAATGCCACGGGGGAGGGTACCGTTAAAGCGGCAATTGCCGTAATTGACGGTAGCCTAGATGTTGTGCAATACCCCCACCTCACCACCGACCACATCGTGGTGGTGGGACTCTCGACCACGGCATGGAGGATCACGCTAGTATCCTTTTACTTCGAGCCGGACCGCCCTATAGGTCCGTACATTCGTGAGCTTAAGAATGTAGCTCTAACACCTGGATTGGGGCTGAAAATCATGGGGGGTGACGCCAATGCCTGGAACACATGGTGGGGCAGCGTCGAAGTGGACGAGCGGGGGGAGGAAATAATGGAGATGTTCGACGAGTTGGGTCTCCATATTTTAAATGAGGGCGACACCCCTACATTTGATACCGTCAGGGGTGGTCGACGATTCCAAAGTCATGTGGACATAACCGCCTGCTCGTCCAACGCGCTAAACCTGGTGGTGAACTGGAAGGTAGAGGAGAACCTCACGAGCTCGGACCACAACGGAATCACTTTTGGCATCAGACTGCGAAGGTCACAAGGTACCGATATTAGGCGCACAACCAGGCTGTATAATACACGAAAAGCTAGTTGGGATCAGTTTCACAACGAACTAACTAAGTTGAAAACTGAAAACAGCCTAACCATTACAGAGGTGGAAAACATCAGGGATTGGGGTCAACTGGAGGATACTGTGACAAGGTACACGTCACTGGTCACGAAAGCATGTACCACATCTATACCAACAAAAAGCGCTGACCAAAAGATTAGGATTCCGTGGTGGTCAGAGGAACTCGCCAAGCTAAAGAGGGAGGTCACCACCAGGAGGCGCAGGATTAAAGGTGCCGCGCCGGCCCGACGCGATAGGGTAGTGAACGAGTACTTAAGCAGCAAAGAACGATATGAAATGGAGGCTAAAAAAGCCCAGATTACAAGCTGGAAGGAGTTTTGCTGCAAACAAGATAGAGAAGGGATGTGGGAGGGGATTTACAGGGTGATTGGTAGAACTGCCAAGAGGGCGGAGGACGTGCTCCTGGAGCTGAATGGCGTGGCCATGACCGCGGAACAGTCCGTGAGGCTTCTGGCGGACGTGTTTTATCCGGAAGACTTGGAGGAGGAGGATACGGCAGAACAGGCCCGCTTGAGGGAAAGGGCGGGGGGGGTGAGCGGGGAGCCCTGCGCAGAGCAGCGGGACCCGCCGTTCACTCTTCTAGAACTTGAAACGGCGGCCAAATCCTTCAACTCCAAGAAGGCACCAGGGGCCGACGGTCTCACGGCTGACATCTGCAGCCACGCCATCAGAAACGAACCACAGCTGTTCCTTGCCATGGCAAATAAATGCCTAACACTTCACCACTTTCCGATCATCTGGAAAGAAGCAACTGTCGTCGCGCTTCGTAAGCCAGGTCGTGAAAGCTACAGTCTTCCCAAATCATATAGGCCCATCGGACTACTTCCAGTCATGGGCAAGATACTCGAGAAGATGATAATGGCAAGACTGCGGCACCATCTCCACCCGAGTATCAGCGCCCGCCAATACGGGTTCATGCCACAAAGGAGCTGTGAGGACGCCCTGTATACCCTGGTCCAGCACATAAGATCAAAGCTTGATGACAAGCAGATCGTGGTGCTGGTCTCCCTGGATATAGAGGGCGCCTTCGACAGCGCCTGGTGGCCAGCGATTAAAGTCCGACTCGTGGAGGAAAAATGTCCGGAGGGCCTTAGAAGGCTCATTAATAGCTACCTGGAAGACAGACAGGTCAGGGTGAGGTACGCCGGCAAGGAATATAGCAAAAGCACAAGAAAGGGTTGCGTCCAAGGCTCAATTGGTGGGCCAATCCTCTGGAATCTCCTGCTGGATCCACTGCTGCGGGGGCTTAATGATGGGGGTTACTACGTCCAGGCGTTCGCGGATGACGTCACCCTAGTTTTCCACGGTGACACAGCCACTGAGATAGAGAGGCGTGCCAATGCCGCTCTCGCCTATGTTCAGGCGTGGGGAGATGCAAATAAACTAAAATTTGCACCTCATAAAACCAATGCAATGGTCGTAACACGAAAACTAAAATACGACACACCACGTCTGAGCATGGGCGGGATAGGCATAAACATCTCAAAGGAGGTTAAGATTCTTGGGTTAACCATCGACGACAAGCTAACCTTCAATCAGCACGTCGATAACGTCTGTAAAAGAGTCACCGGTGTATATAAACAACTGACTAGGGCGGCTAGGGCAAGTTGGGGTTTACACCCAGAGGTTATCCACACAATCTACACTGCCACAGTCGAACCGATAGTGTTGTATGCGGCCAGCGCGTGGGCTCCGGCGGTTGGGAAGCTGGGGGTCCAAAAGAGGTTAAACTTCATTCAGAGAGGATTCGCACAGAAAATCTGCAAGGCATATCGCACGGTCTCCCTCCACTCGGCAATGCTCCTGGCGGGGGTACTCCCTCTTGACCTTCGCGTTCGCGAAGCAGCTTTGCTGTACAGAGTCAAGAGGGGGGATCCCATCCCGGATCTGGGGGGGAGGGAGATCGAGCGAATGGCATCGGCCATGGAGAACCCACATCCTGCGGAACATATGCGCCTGGAGTTCCTAAGCCTGGAGACCAACGAGCAAGTGGAAGGTACTCTTGGCACCACTATGCAAATCTATACGGACGGCAGCAAGATTGAGGGCAGGGTGGGAGCCGCACTCTCCATGTGGAGAGGCGGAACGGAAACCCGGGCCCTCAAGCTTGCCTTGCCGTCCTATTGTACTGTCTACCAGGCGGAACTCTTGGCGATATGTGAAGCAACAAGGGTGATCCTGAAACATGAGCCGGCCTCTTTTGGAATCTACAGCGACTCAACCGCTGCACTCCAGACGGTCGCAAATCCCGGTTGTCTCCATCCCCTGGCAGTGCAAGCACGGAAAAACCTTAGAGCATCTTTTCACCAGAACAAAATTGTTAATTTGTTCTGGATAAAGGCCCATGCGGGGATGGAGGGAAACGAGAGGGCCGACCAACTGGCAAAAGAGGCAGCGTTGGGGCTGAGGCGGGCGCCCGATTACGACCTTTGTCCGGTCTCATTCGTGAAACGGAAAATCCGAAAGGATACGCTTGGCGAGTGGAACCGGAGGTACGTGTCGGGCGAAACCGCCTCAGTCACAAGGCTCTTCTTCCCAAGTGCGTTGGACGCATATATCACTATCAGGAAATTCGAACCCACCAAATTCACAACGCAGCTTCTGACGGGGCACGGTGGGTTCTCTGCGTACTTGGCGAGGTTCAAGTGCAAGGAGGATCCATCGTGTGCCTGCGATCCGGATCAACCCGAGAGTATTCCTCACTTGATCACAGAATGCCCGATATACGCAGGGCAAAGATATGACCTGGAACAAAGAGTAGAAACACAGATAACACTAGAAAACTTGAGGCAAATCGTAAGTTGTAAAAAGAGTAGACAAAAGTTTTTAGATTTCTGTATTAGCATTGTTAAAGCAGTAAACAACAGAAAT